>JACERP010001699.1:0-16595 GCA_014080715.1 Scenedesmus sp. NREL 46B-D3
TAACGTTCTTGCTTCAAAAAAAAAAAAAAAAAAAAAAAAAAAAAAAAAAAAAGACAATCCGTCACCTGTAAATAGGCGTCTTGTGTGTGTGTCGTATTGTTGCCTGTGAAGTGCAGCTTTTAGAGGTGTGCAAGTCACCATGCATTGATAGCTGACAGTTACACTATGGACAGCTTTTTGTTTCAAGGGCCAGTCACGGTCTGTCACTCATCACAGGACGTCATTGCGTGACTGTGATTTTAGTGGAGTCTGGGCACTCGTCAGGTCCTGGATGCCTTTCGGGGCTGCCCCGCACGGGGCTGTCTGCATGATCGTGTGACAGCGTCTCTTGGTACAAGAGACCTGTGGGGTGAGTGCGGACAGGTTGCCTCACTCTCTGAATGGATCTTTTATGGAGCAAGTGCACAGTTATTTAGGTCAGCCCTTGTAACGTTCTTGCTTCAAAAAAAAAAAAAAAAAAAAAAAAAAAAAAGGGCCAGTCACGGTCTGTCACTCATCACAGGACGTCATTGCGTGACTGTGATTTTAGTGGAGTCTGGGCACTCGGTCAGGTCCTGGATGCCTATCGGGCTGCCCGCACGGCTGTCTGCATGATCGTGTGACAGCGTCTCTTGGTACAAGAGACTGTGGGGTGAGTGCGGAACAGGTTGCCTCACTCTCTCAATGGATCATTTTATGGAGCAAGTGCACAGTTATTTAGGTCAGCCCTTGTAACGTTCTTGCTTCAAAAAAAAAAAAAAAAAAAAAAAAAAAAAAGGGCCAGTCCACGGTCTGTCACTCATCACAGGACGTCATTGCGTGACTGTGATTTTAGTGGAGTCTGGGCACTCGGTCAGGTCCTGGATGCCTTTCGGGGCTGCCCCGCACGGGGCTGTCTGCATGATCGTGTGACAGCGTCTCTTGGTACAAGAGACCTGTGGGGTGAGTGCGGAACAGGTTGCCTCACTCTCTCAATGGATCATTTTATGGAGCAAGTGCACAGTTATTTAGGTCGCCCTTGTAACGTTCTTGCTTCAAAAAAAAAAAAAAAAAAAAAAAAAAAAAAAGTATGCAAAGGCAAAGTTGATGGCTGGGTTACGTTATGTATGCATGCGTGTGGGTAGCAGAGTACGATGGTGTGTGCAGGCATGTTAGATAAGTTTGTGTGTGTGGTTTTGTATGTCTGTGTTGGTGTCATTTTCTGCAGAACGCCACATATCTATAGGTGTAGGTTCGGTCATAGCAGGATGTGCTTTGCATGAAGTGGAGAGTCTATGAATCGTCAGATGGTGATTGTCTGTGTCGACAATCCGTCACCTGTAAATAGGCGTCTTGTGTGTGTGTCGTATTGTTGCCTGTGAAGTGCAGCTTTTAGAGGTGTGCAAGTCACCATGCATTGATAGCTGACAGTTACACTATGGACAGCTTTTGTTTCAAGGGCCAGTCCACGGTCTGTCACTCATCACAGGACGTCATTGCGTGACTGTGATTTTAGTGGAGTCTGGGCACTCGGTCAGGTCCTGGATGCCTTTCGGGGCTGCCCCGCACGGGGCTGTCTGCATGATCGTGTGACAGCGTCTCTTGGTACAAGAGACCTGTGGGGTTGGTACAAGAGACCTGTGGGGAGCAAGTGCACAGTTATTTAGGTCAGCCCTTGTAACGTTCTTGCTTCAAAAAAAAAAAAAAAAAAAAAAAAAAAAAAGAGACCTGTGGGGTGAGTGCGGAACAGGTTGCCTCACTCTCTCAATGGATCATTTTATGGAGCAAGTGCACAGTTATTTAGGTCAGCCCTTGTAACGTTCTTGCTTCAAAAAAAAAAAAAAAAAAAAAAAAAAAAAAAAAAGGGCCAGTCACGGTCTGTCACTCATCACAGGACGTCATTGCGTGACTGTGATTTTAGTGGAGTCTGGGCACTCGGTCAGGTCCTGGATGCCTTTCGGGGCTGCCCCGCACGGGGCTGTCTGCATGATCGTGTGACAGCGTCTCTTGGTACAAGAGACCTGTGGGGTGAGTGCGGAACAGGTTGCCTCACTCTCTCAATGGATCATTTTATGGAGCAAGTGCACAGTTATTTAGGTCAGCCCTTGTAACGTTCTTGCTTCAAAAAAAAAAAAAAAAAAAAAAAAAAAAAAGGGCCAGTCACGGTCTGTCACTCATCACAGGACGTCATTGCGTGACTGTGATTTTAGTGGAGTCTGGGCACTCGGTCAGGTCCTGGATGCCTTTCGGGGCTGCCCCGCACGGGGCTGTCTGCATGATCGTGTGACAGCGTCTCTTGGTACAAGAGACCTGTGGGGTGAGTGCGGAACAGGTTGCCTCACTCTCTCAATGGATCATTTTATGGAGCAAGTGCACAGTTATTTAGGTCAGCCCTTGTAACGTTCTTGCTTCAAAAAAAAAAAAAAAAAAAAAAAAAAAAAAATAGTATGGCAAAGGCAAAGTTGATGGCTGGGTTACGTTATGTATGCATGCGTGTGGGTAGCAGAGTACGATGGTGTGTGCAGGCATGTGTAGATAAGTTTGTGTGTGTGGTTTTGTATGTCTGTGTTGGTGTCATTTTCTGCAGAACGCCACATATCTATAGGTGTAGGTTCGGTCAATAGCAGGATGTGCTTTGCATGAAGTGGAGAGTCTATGAATAGTCAGATGGTGATTGTCTGTGTCGACAATCCGTCACCTGTAAATAGGCGTCTTGTGTGTGTGTCGTATTGTTGCCTGTGAAGTGCAGCTTTTAGAGGTGTGCAAGTCACCATGCATTGATAGCTGACAGTTACACTATGGACAGCTTTTGTTTCAAGGGCCAGTCACGGTCTGTCACTCATCACAGGACGTCATTGCGTGACTGTGATTTTAGTGGAGTCTGGGCACTCGGTCAGGTCCTGGATGCCTTTCGGGGCTGCCCCGCACGGGGCTGTCTGCATGATCGTGTGACAGCGCTCTTGGTACAAGAGACCTGTGGGGTTGGTACAAGAGACCTGTGGGGAGCAAGTGCACAGTTATTTAGGTCAGCCCTTGTAACGTTCTTGCTTCAAAAAAAAAAAAAAAAAAAAAAAAAAAAAAGAGACCTGTGGGGTGAGTGCGGAACAGGTTGCCTCACTCTCTCAATGGATCATTTTATGGAGCAAGTGCACAGTTATTTAGGTCAGCCCTTGTAACGTTCTTGCTTCAAAAAAAAAAAAAAAAAAAAAAAAAAAAAAAAAAAGGGCCAGTCACGGTCTGTCACTCATCACAGGACGTCATTGCGTGACTGTGATTTTAGTGGAGTCTGGGCACTCGGTCAGGTCCTGGATGCCTTTCGGGGCTGCCCCGCACGGGGCTGTCTGCATGATCGTGTGACAGCGTCTCTTGGTACAAGAGACCTGTGGGGTGAGTGCGGAACAGGTTGCCTCACTCTCTCAATGGATCATTTTATGGAGCAAGTGCACAGTTATTTAGGTCAGCCCTTGTAACGTTCTTGCTTCAAAAAAAAAAAAAAAAAAAAAAAAAAAAAAAAAAAAAGACAATCCGTCACCTGTAAATAGGCGTCTTGTGTGTGTGTCGTATTGTTGCCTGTGAAGTGCAGCTTTTAGAGGTGTGCAAGTCACCATGCATTGATAGCTGACAGTTACACTATGGACAGCTTTTGTTTCAAGGGCCAGTCACGGTCTGTCACTCATCACAGGACGTCATTGCGTGACTGTGATTTTAGTGGAGTCTGGGCACTCGGTCAGGTCCTGGATGCCTTTCGGGGCTGCCCCGCACGGGGCTGTCTGCATGATCGTGTGACAGCGTCTCTTGGTACAAGAGACCTGTGGGGTGAGTGCGGAACAGGTTGCCTCACTCTCTGAATGGATCATTTTATGGAGCAAGTGCACAGTTATTTAGGTCAGCCCTTGTAACGTTCTTGCTTCAAAAAAAAAAAAAAAAAAAAAAAAAAAAAAAGAATGTGCATGGTTTGTTGCTTAGTTTTGTGTTGTATGTTCAGTATGGATGTGTCGCCTAATATCATATCAGGATTGGTCACATATACAGCACGCTTCCTAAACATCATCAGTAGCCAGGTTGTGGGCATCGCCTTCAGTGGCAAGTCATGACCTGTGGCAAACTGCAGCCACTCCATGGATGGTTGTGGTTATAGTGGATACTGGGCACTTGGTCGGGTCGGGTCCTGGATGCCTCAATGGCTGCTCTTCACGGAGCTATCTGCATGACCTTGTGACGGCACCTCTCAAAGGGGAGAGTGTCGTGGGGTGGGTGTGAGAACAGGTTGCCCCATTCCCTCTTGGATAATTTTTGAAGTAGAGTTGCGGTTTGCTTAGTCGAGCCAATGTAACACTGCTTTGCCAAAAAAAAAAAAAAACATTGGCTGGGGAGAGTGTCGTGGGGTGGGTGTGAGAACAGGTTGCCCCATTCCCTCTTGGATAATTTTTGAAGTAGGGTTGCGGTTTGCTAAGTCGAGCCAATGTAACACTACTTTGCCAAAAAAAAAAAACAAAGCAGACGGCTGTGATAGGAGGCACGCGAGAGCGCCGCTACACAGAGGCGCACCTTGTGCCCGCAACCAGGACTTCAGTCCAGCAGTTCAATAGCTCCGGTTCAAAATACCGGGGGGTTGATGAAAAGATGGCACCAAAACATGTGGCCCTGCTATTCAAGCTGCTGACCGGCAGCCTCAAGGACTTACCACAACCTCAGCGCTCGTTGCACGATATGCTTACGTGCCGGTGCACGCACCGCAGGAAATGAAGAAATGACATTTGGATTTTTAAATCTATTAAAAATATAAATGTGTCTGCTGTACCATTTGCCTGATGCTTAGAAGCGTTGAGGTGACCACACCACGCGAACGCTTGGCACAAATCGCCGTAGCAGCGGCCGGTGTCGCTTACGGGCAAGCCGCCTGCCAACGTGTTGGCTGATGCAAACTTCTGGTTGCCTGACTGCTGGTCACTGGCATGCTAGCAATACAACAGGTAAGTAAGCAAACAGAAAACAATGGAGCAATGGCTGTGAGGTGAGTTTCAGAATATGTTGCCCCGTCCTCTCTTTAGATCAATTTTGCAGAATCATTGCGGGAAAAAACCATGGGCTGACCAAGCAACATCAGGAGCGCCGCACCGTAGACAAGCCCAAGAAAACTGTGGGGTGAGTGTCAGGACAGGCTGGCCTATCCTCTCAAATTGTATCGCATATTTATTAATTTATTTGAATGAAAATCAAACCGGGCCAACAATGGATCATTTTATGGAGCAAGTGCACAGTTATTTAGGTCAGCCCTTGTAACGTTCTTGCTTCCAAAAAAAAAAAAAAAAAAAAAAAAAAAAAAAAGACAATCCGTCACCTGTAAATAGGCGTCTTGTGTGTGTGTCGTATTGTTGCCTGTGAAGTGCAGCTTTTAGAGGTGTGCAAGTCACCATGCATTGATAGCTGACAGTTACACTATGGACAGCTTTTGTTTCAAGGGCCAGTCACGGTCTGTCACTCATCACAGGACGTCATTGCGTGACTGTGATTTTAGTGGAGTCTGGGCACTCGGTCAGGTCCTGGATGCCTTTCGGGGCTGCCCCGCACGGGGCTGTCTGCATGATCGTGTGACAGCGTCTCTTGGTACAAGAGACCTGTGGGGTGAGTGCGGAACAGGTTGCCTCACTCTCTGAATGGATCATTTTATGGAGCAAGTGCACAGTTATTTAGGTCAGCCCTTGTAACGTTCTTGCTTCAAAAAAAAAAAAAAAAAAAAAAAAAAAAAAGAATGTGCATGGTTTGTTGCTTAGTTTTGTGTTGTATGTTCAGTATGGATGTGTCGCCTAATATCATATCAGGATTGGTCACATATACAGCACGCTTCCTAAACATCATCAGTAGCCAGGTTGTGGGCATCGCCTTCAGTGGCAAGTCATGACCTGTGGCAAACTGCAGCCACTCCATGGATGGTTGTGGTTATAGTGGATACTGGGCACTTGGTCGGGTCGGGTCCTGGATGCCTCAATGGCTGCTCTTCACGGAGCTATCTGCATGACCTTGTGACGGCACCTCTCAAAGGGGAGAGTGTCGTGGGGTGGGTGTGAGAACAGGTTGCCCCATTCCCTCTTGGATAATGTTTGAAGTAGAGTTGCGGTTTGCTTAGTCGAGCCAATGTAACACTGCTTTGCCAAAAAAAAAAAAAAAACATTGGCTGGGGAGAGTGTCGTGGGGTGGGTGTGAGAACAGGTTGCCCCATTCCCTCTTGGATAATTTTTGAAGTAGGGTTGCGGTTTGCTAAGTCGAGCCAATGTAACACTACTTTGCCAAAAAAAAAAAACAAAGCAGACGGCTGTGATAGGAGGCACGCGAGAGCGCCGCTACACAGAGGCGCACCTTGTGCCCGCAACCAGGACTTCAGTCCAGCAGTTCAATAGCTCCGGTTCAAAATACCGGGGGGTTGATGAAAAGATGGCACCAAAACATGTGGCCCTGCTATTCAAGCTGCTGACCGGCAGCCTCAAGGACTTACCACAACCTCAGCGCTCGTTGCACGATATGCTTACGTGCCGGTGCACGCACCGCAGGAAATGAAGAAATGACATTTGGATTTTTAAATCTATTAAAAATATAAATGTGTCTGCTGTACCATTTGCCTGATGCTTAGAAGCGTTGAGGTGACCACACCACGCGAACGCTTGGCACAAATCGCCGTAGCAGCGGCCGGTGTCGCTTACGGGCAAGCCGCCTGCCAACGTGTTGGCTGATGCAAACTTCTGGTTGCCTGACTGCTGGTCACTGGCATGCTAGCAATACAACAGGTAAGTAAGCAAACAGAAAACAATGGAGCAATGGCTGTGAGGTGAGTTTCAGAATATGTTGCCCCGTCCTCTCTTTAGATCAATTTTGCAGAATCATTGCGGGAAAAAACCATGGGCTGACCAAGCAACATCAGGAGCGCCGCACCGTAGACAAGCCCAAGAAAACTGTGGGGTGAGTGTCAGGACAGGCTGGCCTATCCTCTCAAATTGTATCGCATATTTATTAATTTATTTGAATGAAAATCAAACCGGGCCAACAATGGATCATTTTATGGAGCAAGTGCACAGTTATTTAGGTCAGCCCTTGTAACGTTCTTGCTTCAAAAAAAAAAAAAAAAAAAAAAAAAAAAAAAAAAAAAAAACGGGCCAGCGCGGCTGGCATGTGAGGGATGGGTTGGGCACGGGTCCGTTGGAGTAGTGGCTGTCGTTCCTCGTTGTGATGTGTTGCAAAATAGTATGGCAAAGGCAAAGTTGATGGCTGGGTTACGTTATGTATGCATGCGTGTGGGTAGCAGAGTACGATGGTGTGTGCAGGCATGTGTAGATAAGTTTGTGTGTGTGGTTTTGTGTGTCTGTGTTGGTGTCATTTTCTGCAGAACGCCACATATCTCATAGGTGTAGGTTCGGTCAATAGCAGGATGTGCTTTGCATGAAGTGGAGAGTCTATGAATAGTCAGATGGTGATTGTCTGTGTCGACAATCCGTCACCTGTAAATAGGCGTCTTGTGTGTGTGTCGTATTGTTGCCTGTGAAGTGCAGCTTTTAGAGGTGTGCAAGTCACCATGCATTGATAGCTGACAGTTACACTATGGACAGCTTTTGTTTCAAGGGCCAGTCACGGTCTGTCACTCATCACAGGACGTCATTGCGTGACTGTGATTTTAGTGGAGTCTGGGCACTCGGTCAGGTCCTGGATGCCTTTCGGGGCTGCCCCGCACGGGGCTGTCTGCATGATCGTGTGACAGCGTCTCTTGGTACAAGAGACCTGTGGGGTGAGTGCGGAACAGGTTGCCTCACTCTCTCAATGGATCATTTTATGGAGCAAGTGCACAGTTATTTAGGTCAGCCCTTGTAACGTTCTTGCTTCAAAAAAAAAAAAAAAAAAAAAAAAAAAAAGACAATCCGTCACCTGTAAATAGGCGTCTTGTGTGTGTGTCGTATTGTTGCCTGTGAAGTGCAGCTTTTAGAGGTGTGCAAGTCACCATGCATTGATAGCTGACAGTTACACTATGGACAGCTTTTTTTTCAAGGGCCAGTCACGGTCTGTCACTCATCACAGGACGTCATTGCGTGACTGTGATTTTAGTGGAGTCTGGGCACTCGGTCAGGTCCTGGATGCCTTTCGGGGCTGCCCCGCACGGGGCTGTCTGCATGATCGTGTGACAGCGTCTTTTTTTTTTTTTTTTTTTTTTTTTTTGGAAGCAAGAACGTTACAAGGGCTGACCTAAATAACTGTGCACTGAAAAAAAAAATAAATAAATGTGACAGCGTCTCTTGGTACAAGAGACCTGTGGGGTGAGTGCGGAACAGGTTGCCTCACTCTCTCAATGGATCATTTTATGGAGCAAGTGCACAGTTATTTAGGTCAGCCCTTGTAACGTTCTTGCTTCAAAAAAAAAAAAAAAAAAAAAAAAAAAAAAAAAATCAAACCGCCATGGCAACTGATTGTTGACATAAAAAATTACGCCCCTTTTTGTGCCCGGCAAGAGATGAAGAATGCTTTTTCCTATTTTTTATATCGTTAAATTTTTTATTATGCTGCTATACCATTTGCCTGATGCTTAGAAGCGTTGTGGTGACCACACCACGTGTAAGCTTGGCACAAATCGCCGTAGCAGCGGCCAGTGTCGCTTACGGGCAAGCCGCCTGGCAACGACCCATCCTCTCTATGGTTCAATTTTGCAAAATCATTGCGGGAATAAAATCAGGGGCTGACCAAGCAACATCAGGAGCGCCACACCAAAGACACGCCCAAGAGAGCTGTGGGGTGAGTGTTACGACAGGTTGGCCCATCCTCTCAGATGATTCTTTTCCGGGTGGAAAAAAATCCACCATGGTAAGTGATTGTTTGAAATGGGGCAATATGTGAATGGTGAATTTTGATGCCCGTAATGAGGTGTGCGGGTGTTTGCAAACTGCATCTGATCCTTCGACAGCTGTGGTTATAGTGATACCCATGTACTGTGTGTATCTGTGTATGTGTGTGTGCCTCTTTGTGACGGCGGGTATGTATTGGATAGACACACGCTGGACGTGTTTTTTTTTTTTTTTTTTTTTTTTTTTTTTTTTTTGAAGCAAGAACGTTACAAGGGCTGACCTAAATAACTGTGCACTTGCTCCATAAAATGATCCATTGAGAGAGTGAGGCAACCTGTTCCGCACTCACCCCACAGGTCTCTTGTACCAAGAGACGCTGTCACACGATCATGCAGACAGCCCCGTGCGGGGCAGCCCCGAAAGGCATCCAGGACCTGACCGAGTGCCCAGACTCCACTAAAATCACAGTCACGCAATGACGTCCTGTGATGAGTGACAGACCGTGACTGGCCCTTGAAACAAAAGCTGTCCATAGTGTAACTGTCAGCTATCAATGCATGGTGACTTGCACACCTCTAAAAGCTGCACTTTACAGGCAGCATTACGACACACACACAAGACGCCTATTTACAGGTGACGGATTGTCGACACAGACAATCACCATCTGACTATTCATAGACTCTCCACTTCATGCAAAGCACATCCTGCTATTGACCGAACCTACACCTATGAGATATGTGGCGTTCTGCAGAAAATGACACCAACACAGACACACAAAACCACACACACAAACTTATCTACACATGCCTGCACACACCATCGTACTCTGCTACCCACACGCATGCATACATAACGTAACCCAGCCATCAACTTTGCCTTTGCCATACTATTTTTTTTTTTTTTTTTTTTTTTTTTTTTTGAAGCAAGAACGTTACAAGGGCTGACCTAAATAACTGTGCACTTGCTCCATAAAATGATCCATTGAGAGAGTGAGGCAACCTGTTCCGCACTCACCCCACAGGTCTCTTGTACCAAGAGACGCTGTCACACGATCATGCAGACAGCCCCGTGCGGGGCAGCCCCGAAAGGCATCCAGGACCTGACCGAGTGCCCAGACTCCACTAAAATCACAGTCACGCAATGACGTCCTGTGATGAGTGACAGACCGTGACTGGCCCTTGAAACAAAAGCTGTCCATAGTGTAACTGTCAGCTATCAATGCATGGTGACTTGCACACCTCTAAAAGCTGCACTTCACAGGCAACAATACGACACACACACAAGACGCCTATTTACAGGTGACGGATTGTCGACACAGACAATCACCATCTGACGATTCATAGACTCTCCACTTCATGCAAAGCACATCCTGCTATTGACCGAACCTACACCTATGAGATATGTGGCGTTCTGCAGAAAATGACACCAACACAGACACACAAAACCACACACACAAACTTATCTACACATGCCTGCACACACCATCGTACTCTGCTACCCACACGCATGCATACATAACGTAACCCAGCCATCAACTTTGCCTTTGCCATACTATTTTGCAACACATCACAACGAGGAACGACAGCCACTACTCCAACGGACCCGTGCCCAACCCATCCCTCACATGCCAGCCGCGCTGGCCCGCACCTTGATGCGACCATTTGCGCCCATCCTATACAGCGCTCCCCACTTCTGCTCAAAGTCAACAAGTTTGATCTCAGGCGACCTGCCCTGCAGCCATGCAAACGGTATCCCACAACCTATCCTAACATCTACTTCCACCCTATCCCACTCCCTCTGAATTTGCTGCCGCAGCTCTGCCAGAAACCTGCACGCCACAGCCTTAGCAGCGTATGATGAGCTGCCCGGTTCGCCAGCTGTACCCCGTTGGCTGTCCATGCTGCTGCTGCTGCTGCTGCTGTCCTCCGCATCGCTGTTGTTGTGGCTCTGAGATTGCGAATTGCTGCCTGCATTGTGGCTGCCCGCTGCCATCGCTGGCATCTGCACTGGCCACAGTCGCGCCAGCCCTGATGCTGCTGCAGCGCACCACCCAAATGGATTCCAGCAGCAGCAGACGCAGCTGCGTCCACATCTGCTGCTGCCCTGCTGGCGGCGCCCACACACTGAGGTCATCCAGCAGCAGCAGACGGCTGTTATTAACAGGGACCACTACTCCGGGCTGCACACGCTGCCACACCTGTTGCGCGTACCACTGCCATGCTGCTGCAGCTACAGGGCACTCCACTAACAAGTGGGTGAGGGTCTCCAGTTGCTGCGGCTGCTGACACTGCTGTGCTGGACACGTAAAGTGAGCCGGCGCGCGCCTGCTGGATGCCAGCATGCGCCGTGCGCCTACCTTCACTCCTGCATGCAGAAGCCGCCAGCCAAACACTCGCAGCCGCCTCGGCAGCTGGGTGTCTTTCAGCCGCTGATAACTCGCCACCCAGCGGTGCTGCCTGGACGTGTTGCTGGCATGGTTGATTAATTTGTGGTTAAGCAGCTTTGATGGTACGATGTGCACCGATGGGGTTATATGCAAGGCACAGCCAGACGTTGGGTGTCTGCACAGCTGACCTGTGAGGGATGTGTAGGTATGGAAGGATGATACGGAGTCAATAGGTGGGTGGTCTCTTGCTTTGCACAATTTAAGTGTGGTGTATGAATATGCATGGGGCCCCTGATGCCAAGGTGGGGCCGGGGCAATATGTGAATGGTGAATATTGATGCCCGTAATGAGGTGTGGGGGTGTTTGCAAACTGCATCTGATCCTTCGACAGCTGTGGTTATAGTGATACCCATGTACTGTGTGTATCTGTGTATGTGTGTGTGCCTCTTTGTGACGGTGGGTATGTATTAGAAAGGCGCACACTGGACGTGTTGCTAGCATGGCTGATTAATTTGTGGTTAAGAAGCTTTGATGGTGCGATGTGCACCGATGGGTGTTATATGCAAGGCACAGCCAGACGTTGGGTGTCGCTGCAAACTGATACTCAAAATTGGCTGCGGACTGCGGTTGATCTATGGACAGCTGTGGTCGTAATTTGCACACGCGCATGTTGAAAGAATGTGCATGGCTTGTTGCTTAGTTTTGTGTTGTATGTTTTCAGTATTTTTTTTTTTTTTTTTTTTTTTTTTTTTTTTTGGCAAAGCAGTGTTACATTGGCTCGACTAAGCAAACCGCAACCCTACTTCAAAAATTATCCAAGAGGGAATGGGGCAACCTGTTCTCACACCCACCCCACGACACTCTCCCCTTTGAGAGGTGCCGTCACAAGGTCATGCAGATAGCTCCGCGAAGAGCAGCCATTGAGGCATCCAGGACCCGACCCGACCAAGTGCCCAGTATCCACTATAACCACAGCCATCCATAGAGTGGCTGCAGTTTGCCACAGGTCATGACTTGCCACTGAAGGCGATGCCCACAACCTGGCTACTGATGATGTTTAGGAGGCGTGCTGTACATGTGACCAATCCTGATATGATATTAGGCAACACATCCATACTGAAAACATACAACACAAAACTAAGCAACAAGCCATGCACATTCTTTCAACATGCGCGTGTGCAAATTACGACCACAGCTGTCCATAGATCAACCGCAGTCCGCAGCCAATTTTGAGTATCAGTTTGCAGCGACACCCAACGTCTGGCTGTGCCTTGCATATAATACCCATCGGTGCACATCGCACCATCAAAGCTTCTTAACCACAAATTAATCAGCCATGCTAGCAACACGTCCAGTGTGCGCCTTTCCAATACATACCCACCGTCACAAAGAGGCACACACACATACACAGATACACACAGTACATGGGTATCACTATAACCACAGCTGTCGAAGGATCAGATGCAGTTTGCAAACACCCCCACACCTCATTACGGGCATCAATATTCACCATGCACATATTGTTTTCAGTATGGATGTGTTGCCTAATATCATATCAGGATTGGTCACATGTACAGCACGCCTCCTAAACATCATCAGTAGCCAGGTTGTGGGCATCGCCTTCAGTGGCAAGTCATGACCTGTGGCAAACTGCAGCCACTCTATGGATGGCTGTGGCTATAGTGGATACTGGGCACTTGGTCGGGTCGGGTCCTGGATGCCTCAATGGCTGCTCTTCGCGGAGCTATCTGCATGACCTTGTGACGGCACCTCTCAAAGGGGAGAGTGTCGTGGGGTGGGTGTGAGAACAGGTTGCCCCATTCCCTCTTGGATAATTTTTGAAGTAGGGTTGCGGTTTGCTTAGTCGAGCCAATGTAACACTGCTTTGCATCAAAAAAAAAAAAAAAAAAAAAAAAAAGACGTTGGGTGTCGCTGCAAACTGATGCTCAAAATTGGCTGCGGACTGCGGTTGATCTATGGACAGCTGTGGTCAAAATTTGCACACGCGCATGTTGAAAGAATGTGCATGGTTTGTTGCTTAGTTTTGTGTTGTATGTTCAGTATGGATGTGTCGCCTAATATCATATCAGGATTGGTCACATATACAGCACGCTTCCTAAACATCATCAGTAGCCAGGTAACCTTGTAACGTTCTTGCTTCCAAAAAAAAAAAAAAAAAAAAAAAAAATCAGTAGCCAGGTTGTGGGCATCGCCTTCAGTGGCAAGTCATGACCTGTGGCAAACTGCAGCCACTCCATGGATGGTTGTGGTTATAGTGGATACTGGGCACTTGGTCGGGTCGGGTCCTGGATGCCTCAATGGCTGCTCTTCACGGAGCTATCTGCATGACCTTGTGACGGCACCTCTCAAAGGGGAGAGTGTCGTGGGGTGGGTGTGAGAACAGGTTGCCCCATTCCCTCTTGGATAATGTTTGAAGTAGAGTTGCGGTTTGCTTAGTCGAGCCAATGTAACACTGCTTTGCCAAAAAAAAAAAAAAAAACATTGGCTGGGGAGAGTGTCGTGGGGTGGGTGTGAGAACAGGTTGCCCCATTCCCTCTTGGATAATTTTTGAAGTAGGGTTGCGGTTTGCTAAGTCGAGCCAATGTAACACTACTTTGCCAAAAAAAAAAAAACAAAGCAGACGGCTGTGATAGGAGGCACGCGAGAGCGCCGCTACACAGAGGCGCACCTTGTGCCCGCAACCAGGACTTCAGTCCAGCAGTTCAATAGCTCCGGTTCAAAATACCGGGGGGTTGATGAAAAGATGGCACCAAAACATGTGGCCCTGCTATTCAAGCTGCTGACCGGCAGCCTCAAGGACTTACCACAACCTCAGCGCTCGTTGCACGATATGCTTACGTGCCGGTGCACGCACCGCAGGAAATGAAGAAATGACATTTGGATTTTTAAATCTATTAAAAATATAAATGTGTCTGCTGTACCATTTGCCTGATGCTTAGAAGCGTTGAGGTGACCACACCACGCGAACGCTTGGCACAAATCGCCGTAGCAGCGGCCGGTGTCGCTTACGGGCAAGCCGCCTGCCAACGTGTTGGCTGATGCAAACTTCTGGTTGCCTGACTGCTGGTCACTGGCATGCTAGCAATACAACAGGTAAGTAAGCAAACAGAAAACAATGGAGCAATGGCTGTGAGGTGAGTTTCAGAATATGTTGCCCCGTCCTCTCTTTAGATCAATTTTGCAGAATCATTGCGGGAAAAAACCATGGGCTGACCAAGCAACATCAGGAGCGCCGCACCGTAGACAAGCCCAAGAGAACTGTGGGGTGAGTGTCAGGACAGGCTGGCCTATCCTCTCAAATTGTATCGCATATTTATTAATTTATTTGAATGAAAATCAAACCGGGCCAGCGCGGCTGGCATGTGAGGGATGGGTTGGGCACGGGTCCGTTGGAGTAGTGGCTGTCGTTCCTCGTTGTGATGTGTTGCAAAATAGTATGGCAAAGGCAAAGTTGATGGCTGGGTTACGTTATGTATGCATGCGTGTGGGTAGCAGAGTACGATGGTGTGTGCAGGCATGTGTAGATAAGTTTGTGTGTGTGGTTTTGTGTGTCTGTGTTGGTGTCATTTTCTGCAGAACGCCACATATCTCATAGGTGTAGGTTCGGTCAATAGCAGGATGTGCTTTGCATGAAGTGGAGAGTCTATGAATAGTCAGATGGTGATTGTCTGTGTCGACAATCCGTCACCTGTAAATAGGCGTCTTGTGTGTGTGTCGTATTGTTGCCTGTGAAGTGCAGCTTTTAGAGGTGTGCAAGTCACCATGCATTGATAGCTGACAGTTACACTATGGACAGCTTTTGTTTCAAGGGCCAGTCACGGTCTGTCACTCATCACAGGACGTCATTGCGTGACTGTGATTTTAGTGGAGTCTGGGCACTCGGTCAGGTCCTGGATGCCTTTCGGGGCTGCCCCGCACGGGGCTGTCTGCATGATCGTGTGACAGCGTCTCTTGGTACAAGAGACCTGTGGGGTGAGTGCGGAACAGGTTGCCTCACTCTCTCAATGGATCATTTTATGGAGCAAGTGCACAGTTATTTAGGTCAGCCCTTGTAACGTTCTTGCTTCAAAAAAAAAAAAAAAAAAAAAAAAAAAAAAAGGGCCAGTCACGGTCTGTCACTCATCACAGGACGTCATTGCGTGACTGTGATTTTAGTGGAGTCTGGGCACTCGGTCAGGTCCTGGATGCCTTTCGGGGCTGCCCCGCACGGGGCTGTCTGCATGATCGTGTGACAGCGTCTCTTGGTACAAGAGACCTGTGGGGTGAGTGCGGAACAGGTTGCCTCACTCTCTCAATGGATCATTTTATGGAGCAAGTGCACAGTTATTTAGGTCAGCCCTTGTAACGTTCTTGCTTCAAAAAAAAAAAAAAAAAAAAAAAAAAAAAAATAGTATGGCAAAGGCAAAGTTGATGGCTGGGTTACGTTATGTATGCATGCGTGTGGGTAGCAGAGTACGATGGTGTGTGCAGGCATGTGTAGATAAGTTTGTGTGTGTGGTTTTGTGTGTCTGTGTTGGTGTCATTTTCTGCAGAACGCCACATATCTCATAGGTGTAGGTTCGGTCAATAGCAGGATGTGCTTTGCATGAAGTGGAGAGTCTATGAATAGTCAGATGGTGATTGTCTGTGTCGACAATCCGTCACCTGTAAATAGGCGTCTTGTGTGTGTGTCGTATTGTTGCCTGTGAAGTGCAGCTTTTAGAGGTGTGCAAGTCACCATGCATTGATAGCTGACAGTTACACTATGGACAGCTTTTGTTTCAAGGGCCAGTCACGGTCTGTCACTCATCACAGGACGTCATTGCGTGACTGTGATTTTAGTGGAGTCTGGGCACTCGGTCAGGTCCTGGATGCCTTTCGGGGCTGCCCCGCACGGGGCTGTCTGCATGATCGTGTGACAGCGTCTCTTGGTACAAGAGACCTGTGGGGTTGGTACAAGAGACCTGTGGGGAGCAAGTGCACAGTTATTTAGGTCAGCCCTTGTAACGTTCTTGCTTCAAAAAAAAAAAAAAAAAAAAAAAAAAAAAAGAGACCTGTGGGGTGAGTGCGGAACAGGTTGCCTCACTCTCTCAATGGATCATTTTATGGAGCAAGTGCACAGTTATTTAGGTCAGCCCTTGTAACGTTCTTGCTTCAAAAAAAAAAAAAAAAAAAAAAAAAAAAAAAAGGGCCAGTCACGGTCTGTCACTCATCACAGGACGTCATTGCGTGACTGTGATTTTAGTGGAGTCTGGGCACTCGGTCAGGTCCTGGATGCCTTTCGGGGCTGCCCCGCACGGGGCTGTCTGCATGATCGTGTGACAGCGTCTCTTGGTACAAGAGACCTGTGGGGTGAGTGCGGAACAGGTTGCCTCACTCTCTCAATGGATCATTTTATGGAGCAAGTGCACAGTTATTTAGGTCAGCCCTTG